>CM053033.1:41154694-41173017 GCA_028564925.1 Lithobates sylvaticus
TTTACACCTTAGGTGAATGGGTAGGAGTACATCGTACCCCATACTCATTCACATAGGGTGGGGGGCCCCCTTATTAAAGGGGGCTTCCGGATTCCGATAAGCCCCCCGCCCGCAGACCCCGACAACCAACGGCCAGGGTTGTCGGGAAGAGGCCCTTGTCCTCATCAACATGGGGACAAGGTGCCTTGGGGTGGGGGGGGGGGCGCACGGCCCCCCTTTCCCCAGGGCACCCCCCATGTTGAGGGCATGTGGCCTGGTACGGCTCAGGAGGGGGGGGCGCTCGCTCGTCCCCACCCCTTTCCTGGCTGGCTGGGCTGCGTGCTCGGATAAGGGTCTGAGATGGATTTGGCGGGGACCCCCACACCGTTTTTTCGGCGTGAGGATTCCCTTTAAATCCATGCCAGGTGACGGGGCTAGCGCAGCGGCATTCACTGCCTTCGCTAGCCCCATCTACCTGAAGTCACGTTCTAAATGAATGGACTTTCCGATGATCGGCAAGTCCATTCATTTCCAAAAGTCCGGCAGACTAGCATACTAACCGCGGGATTGTCCGCCGGACTGCCAAGTTCAGCGGACAATTTGAAGACAAAACTTCAGACTTAGTCCGCCGGACTTTTGGCACCAAAAAGTCTGCCGGCGCCCACACACGGGCAGATTGTCCGGTGGACTTCAGTTCGGAAAAGTCCGCTCGTGTGTACGAGGCATAAGAATATCCTATAGATGGCAATGTGGTGTCCTGGTAGGTGCTTCTTATTGGGATATGGTGAAGATATTTGCTAGCACACCATGGAACAACACAAATAGCGTCCAAAAGGGTGATTTATTGTATGATCACAACGCAAGGATAGTGCCTGACGAAGGGGCCCTGCGTGGCTCCGAAACGTTGCACTATCCTTGTGTTGTGATCATGCAATAAATCACCCTTTTGGACGCTATTTGTGTTGTTCCATGGTGTGCTGGCAAATATCTTCACCGTGACTTGAACCAGTATCCAGCTGGTTGTTGCTGCAGCACCCAAATCCGAGAGCGCATCCAGGAATGTGTGCGATGGGAAAATGAAGTACATCTTATTGGGATATGTCTCCTTTATATAGATCGTATGTCAGTGGAAATCTTTAAAATGACTGTCCTGGTAGTGATAGAGAAGTCCCCGTGCCTTACCTCCCAGGTACTTTACACCTTGCAAAAATGTGCTTCTGATTTTCATGCAAGGTCCCCTCTCCTGGAACAGGCTGCTCCTGTCCTGTGCAACCAGTCCCAATGGCACAGCCACCTGCTAGTGAGAATCCCCCCCTGCCATGCTGCCTGTCAAGTAAATATAATTCAGAGCGCAGGCAGCTTCCCTGGCTCCTCCTTGGCTCTGACATCAGATGACATAAGTTGAAAGGAAGACATACAGGAATTTCCTGCTCACCATGCTGCATCCAATGTCTGCTGAATTTAGGTATGGAGGGGCAAAGTATGCTGGGATCCATAACAAGTACATGTAGGGCAGGGGTAGGCAACCTCGGCCCTCCAGCTGTGGTGAAACTATAAATCCCATCAAGCATCTGCCTCTAGGAGTCATGTCTGTGATTGTCAGGGTCTTGCAATGTCTCATGGACTTGTAGTTTCACCACAACTGGAGGGCAGAGGTGATGTAGGGGGTGGTGGACAAAATGTGTGCTAGAAGGAGAGACTTTGGAGTGATTTGGACTTTTGCTAGGAGGATAGATTTTGGGGAGGGGGTGAATTCTTATGTTGGGAGAAGAGGCTTTGAGGGGATGTAGACTTGTGTTCGAAGGGGAGATTTTTTGGGGGGGATTTGGGGGCAAGACTTGTGCTAGTTTCAAAAGAGAGTGAAAACTTGTGGTGAGAGGAGAGATTTTGGGTGGATGAAGAATTGTGGTGAGGAGATGTGTGCAAGGAATAGAGATTTGTACTGGGAAGGAGAATTTAGGCTTGCAGAAGGATGTTGTATGTGTAAATTTTGGGGGAGGGAATGAGGATTTTTCTGGGTGGAGAAAGGGGGGAAGAGTATTGCTTGGGGGGAAAAATTTGCACTGTGCTTTGTGTACTTCTAACCTTTGCACTCTGTGTGCTACATACCATTGACCCCTGCATTCATTGCATTATACACACCTTAACCTGGCATTCTGTGTGTTATGTACATTTGACTTCAGCATTCTGTGCGATATACAGTATACTCCTGATCCCTGCACTCTTTGCATTGCATAACCCCGACAATGGCAAGTGACAAGTCTTGAGCTTTCTCAATTGCATTCTGACAGTCTTTAATCCTTGGAAATTTTAAGTGTGTACTCTTAAGCCAAGAATGTAATCTGGCCAAAGCTTCTTCCTATGCTATATGACAAGGCATATACAATAGCCCTGCTCAACATATTACTTACCGTATATACTTGAGTATAAGCCGACCCGAAATATAAGCCGAGGCACCTAATTTTACCAAAAACAACTGGGAAAACGTATTGACTCGAGTATAAGCCTAGGGTGAGAAATGTGCAGCTACTGTAAGTGCAAAAGAGGGTCAACAATGCCCATTTGCTGCCTCACTGTGCCCATTTGCATGCCTCACTGTGCTCATTTGCAGCCATAGGTCCCCCAAACTTCAAACTTGTTAGTTAAGGGTTCCTAAATGCCCCCTAGCTGCAGACATTTGGGGTCTCTGGACCCAAAGGGTCCCAAAATAACATTGCTGCAGATGGACACAGTTGACCGAATTTGGGGCCCTGTATCTCGGGGTCACTTGGTGCTATGAACCCTAGGTGCTAGGTTGGCATACCAAATTGGGCTTGACTCGAGTATAAGCCGAGGGGGGCATTTTCATCAAAAAAAATGTGCTGAACAACTCGGCTTATACTCGAGTATATACGGTATCTCTTATTTATACTGTTCCTCTTGCTGTAAAACAAAACAATAATGTATACTTAATTATATTGACCTGATATATAACTAATACAAATAACATATCTTACTTTTTGGAAAATCTGTTTAGAATCCCAAACATGCATAATCTCCAGGGTGCACTGACATGGCAGTTACATTATTGGTTGATCACTGTTACATTACTATTCTGTTTTATTTATTTCCTTCCCTTTTCACATTGTTTTACAATAGCAAAGTCTCAATCTCTTTCTTGCTTTGAGTTTTTTAGAAGCAGAGTCACGTTATTCTTGTGAGGGCCATTAAAAGACGCAGCCTATTGCTGCTAACTTTGATTAGCTTTCATGAAAGAAATATCATAATTGAGAGGAATTAAACGCCCTTTTAGTTAAAGGGTGGTATGAGTTTTAGTAGTTCTGTTGGACTTGTTTAGAAGTAAATTATGTTTTCACAAAGGGTTTCAGAGTTATAGCTGTATGAAAAAGTCAGATAAGAGGAGACATACAGAGAATGCTTACTATCGTTTAGAAAACATCTTTTGGGGCATTGGCCGATTTTCACAATGGGAGCACCAATCAAAAAGTCTATGTCTGCTTAATTAAACGAAAAGCCTTTGGGATAAATAGGATATAAATATATCATTAAATAGCTATGTTATAACTTCACAAATTATGTACAATAAAACCGCAAGTGTCTGTTATTTTTGTATTATGTATTGCTTAGCTATACAAATAAAAGGTGAAAAATTGCTTAAATCTTAACAACAACATGGTTTCAAAAGACAAGCATGAATGAGGTATAAAAGTGTTTTTGGAATAACAAAGTATGATTTAGGGAAATAACAGATGATCAAACGTTTTATAATAACAAAATAAGTCTAATTCATTGTACTAATAAATGGCAAGTACTAGTCATAACCTGGGTAGGCCAGCATCATCATTGTTTTGAGTGGGAAAGTCTTCTGACACATTTTGCACAAACAGTATTGAGCTTAAGAAAACTACTTACGGTATTATGTCATTATAGAACTTCCCTTTCCCTATCTGCCATTTACAAAGAACTATGATAAAACAACTTTTCATTATAAATAATCTATATTCAAAGTGTTTCCTGATCTTTGACCCCCCCGCTACCGACCTAGCTTGCTTAACCTGTTATCCTGATCTCCTGGTTTGACCTCTGGCTTGTACTACTTTACTGACCCTGCTCTTGTATGCTCCACTTTGTTTGATCTCGGCTTTGCTCACCAACTCTGCTGCAACCTGTTTCACCATGTATGACTCCAGCTTGTTCCAGTTCTGCTACCTGAATATCACATTGGCTGATTTAATGTGCATGACCCCCGGCCTGGCTCCTGGTTCTGTTTCCGGATTGTCCATCTGCCAAGTTCTGGTACTGTGCAAGTACACCTGCCTTACAGTGCATCTTGCTTGTTCCAGCAACCTTCCGATGATCAGCACATCAAACCACAGCAACTGGCAAACCGTTCTTCTTTGGGCACTGCACTCCCTGTACCACTTCCAGGGGTGCACTGCACTTAGCCCAAAAGGGGAGCCCTCTCAGCACCTCGGCCTTGCACCTGGTATGTGACACACTGACACACTTCAATATACTGCAATAAAACTGCACGGACCCACTACACTGACACACTTCAATATACTTCAGTAAAACTGCACGGGTGCACTACACTGACGCTGCACTATCACTATATTCACTCTACACTCACAATAGAATCACAATAGCACGCTAACTTGCTAGTTGCAATAAATAGAGCCTCGTTCTATCTGTTTCCACTCCAATATTACACTGCAAATGGCTCCTCTGAGAATGAACCTTCTATAGTGTGAGCCATGATTGGCCCAAGCGCTCTGTAAATTGACGGTGCTATATAAGGACTAGAAATAAATAAGTTAATGTATGTGTTCCTAACAAACTTTTCTAGAAACTGGAAAAATTGAGTTGGCTTTACTTGAACCTATGGTCTATAAACTGGAAAATATTAGTTGGCTTTACTTTTTTTTTTAAATTATATAATCTTTATTTATTTTCTTCATTATTATACAAAATACATTCTTTACTTACATAGTACATACATTTAAAAAGGAAACAAAGGGAAAAAAAAAAAAAAAAAAAAAAAAAAAGAGAAAAATTCCACCTCTCACCCTTTGCAAGGAATACCCTTCAACCTTTAGTCCCTTTTATCCTTCCCAGCCTTCCCTCTTGACGCCCGACTTATTCCTTCTCCCCCTCTCCCCCCTCACCTCATAGTGGATTTTCCAATTTGTCCAACCATGGTCTCCACATAGCTTCAAACTCTCTCAGATTTCCTCTCCTTATATACACTGTTCTTTCCTTCCATATTGTTTCTGTTGTTAACCTTTTCCATTCTCCTACCGTTGGGGGTTTCTCAGCCTGCCACCTCTGCGCTATTAATTTTCTCGCCTGGAACAAACCTCTCATCACAGCGTTGATTACAGAGGGGCCACCATTTATCCCCTCATCCAATCCCAGTATACACAGTCTGGGATTCATTTCCAGTCTAACTTCTAATACGGTGTTCAGGGTGTTAAGGATTTCAGTCCAGTAACGGTGCAGTTTTGGGCACTTCCATACCATATGTGCTAAATCCCCAGTATCCTGGCACCTCGGGCACCTGGCATCTGTTCTCAATCCAAACTCATATAGTCTCTTAGGTGTATAGTATGTCCTGTGTAGCAGCATCAAATATGAGACCTTCTGAGCAGGCGAGACCGATACCACGTGTCCTTTCTCCAATATCCTCAGCCACTGTTCATCTGAGAACGTTCCAAATTCTTTCTCCCATTTCCCCCTACACTTAAGCTGTTCTGGATTTTCTATGCTACCTTCGCATATGTGTGAATAAATTTCTGCTATAAATCCTCTATTCTTGTTTTGGGAGCCTATTTTTTGATACACTGGAGAGTTGTTCCAAATTGGATCTTGACTCTTAAATTGACTATTTAAAGCGTGTCTAATTTGTAGATATTTATAGAAGGAATGTTTGGGTATATCATATTCCACTCGCAGTGCTGTAAATGTCTTCAATACCTTGCCCTCGTACATCTGTGCCAACTTATCTATCCCTTTTATTTCCCACTCTCTAATTTTCCCTATCTTTTCTACTTCCTGTAAGTTTTTATTATTCCAGAGGGGGGTGTATTTTGTCATACCCTCTAACCCTTTTACTACTTTTACTGCCTTCCACACTTTTAAGGCCAGTCTCACCGTGGGGATTCTGTAAAAAAAGGAGTTTGCCTCGAGGGCTTCTACTATTAATTTATGCGGGGTTCCTGCAATCATTAATTCCTTGTTGCTTCCTCCTGTCATAGTTCCTAGATGTTGCAGTTGGGCTGCTAGGAAGTAGCTCCGTGGATGCGGTACTGCCATTCCTCCCTTTCTTGTTGCTAGTTGTAGTGTTTGTAACCCAATCCTAGGTTGACCTCCCTTCCATATAAGTTCCCTAAACAACGTGTCTATCTTTCTGAACCATTTTTTATCTATCCATATTGGGCAATTATGCAGCAGGTACAGAAGCTGTGGTTGCCATACCATTTTGATTAGGTTACACCTCCCTGCAATCGACAAGGGGAGACGTCTCCAGATTGCAATTTTACTTTTAAACCTAGCTAAAAGTGGTACTATATTATCATTTATATAATTGTTAGGGTTCCTTGTTATATATATGCCTAAGTATTTCATTTGTTCAACTACCTCTAGCTGTGAAATATCCTGTACGTTCTGGTTCCCTAGGGGATCTATAGGCAATAATGCAGATTTTTCCCAGTTTATGGTGAGTCCTGAGATTTTACCAAAGTCCGTGAGGATTTTCATCACCTGCCTGAGGGATTGCCCCGTATCCCCCAGGAAGAGAAGGACATCGTCCGCATACAGTGCGATTCTCTCTTCACCCCCTGCTCTTCGGAACCCCTGCATATTTGTGTTTGATCTAATTACACTTGCTAAGGGTTCCATTGCAAGCGCGAAGAGCAGGGGGGACAATGGGCAGCCCTGCCTTGTCCCTCTCTCCAATTGAATCCCCTCGGAATACTCACCGTTAACCCTAATTTTAGCACTGGGACCCTTATACAAGGTTTTAATCCATTTAATAAACGAGGGGCCAAATCCAAATTCCTTTAAGACTCTCCATAAATATCCCCACTCTAAGCTATCGAAAGCTTTAACTACATCTAACGCCATGACTGCCCTTGTGCCCATGTTCTCTATTGGTATCTGTAAATTAAGGTATAGTCTCCTAATGTTCATACTAGTAGACCTACAGGGTATAAACCCTGTTTGGTCAGGATGTATTAATCTAGAGATAATTTTGTTTAATCTAATTGCCATTGCTTTAGCTAATATTTTAGCATCCGAGCAGAGTAGGGAAATCGGTCTATAAGACTTGGTCTCTAATGGGTCCTTCCCCTCTTTATGCAGAACTATTATCGTTGCCTCTGTCATAGATGTTGGCAACTTCCCCTCCTCCTTTGCCCAGTTTAATACCTTAAGAAGTTCTGGCAGTAGGATTTTCCCATATTGCTTATAGGTTTCTGCGGGGAGACCATCTGGTCCTGGTGATTTCTGATTGGCCATTTCTTTTACCGCCAGCTGGATTTCCTCCAGCGTTAACGGTGCCTCCATTGCCTCCCTTTCTTCTTTAGTGAGGGCCGTAATTTCAGCGTTACTAAAAAATGTGTCCGCTTCCCCTTCCTCCATCGTCCCCCGCGATTTATATAATTTATCATAGTATATTCTAAAAGTCTCTGTAATTACTGACGTCTTTAATGAGATTTCTCCTTTCTCCGTCCTAATCGCTGGGACGGTGGAGGGAGGGGAATTAGCTCTCACTAACTGTGCCAGCATCTTCCCGACCTTTTCCCCTTCCCCATAAGCCACCTGTTTCTGAAACAGTCTTTTATTCTCTGATTTCCTAATAATTGCTTCTTTGTATTCCTGTTGTTTAGTTAGCCATCTACTTTGTCTTTCTGGGGTGGGGTCTTCAACGTATTCTCTTTCTGCTTTCATCAACTCTATCTTACTATTTTTTTCCCTTTCTCTTGAGGATTTTTTAATTTTTGAGACTAATTGAATAAGGATACCTCGCAGATAGGCCTTCAATGCATCCCACATTACTCCTCTTGTCACTGTCTCTTTGTTAAACTCTATAAATTCTTCCAGTTTTAACAGCACCTCATTTGGATCCCCTATTATTTCGAACCAGACTGGATTCATTTTCCATGTTCTGAGAGGTCTTTTCCCTTCTAAATTTATTGAGACAATCAACAGGGCATGGTCCGATACCCCCCTAGGCTGATATTCAATATCCCTTACTGTTTGGCATGCTTCTCCGTTTCCCAAAGCTAAATCGATCCGTGAAAGAGTAGAATAGGAACTTGAGAAACACGAGAATTGCAGCACCCCCGGGTTTCTCACTCTCCACATGTCAAACAGCCCCACTTCTTGTAAGAACTGGTGTAATCGGCTCTCATCTACCTTCTGCCTCTGTGTACCTAAGGGAAACCTGTCTAATTTTTTATTAATAACCTCATTAAAGTCCCCTACTGCTATGACTGGTATCCCAGCTTTGTCTGATAAAAATTCCATTAGGCTATACATCACATCAAGCTTAAACGGAGGGGGGATGTAAATATTGGCGAGAACATATTCTCGATTTTCTATTACACAATGCAGGAAAATATACCGTCCTTCCCTATCTATACTGGTCTGCCGACAGGTGAAGCCCACCTCTTTTCTTACCATCACCGCCACTCCCCTTGAGTAGGAGGTGTGTACCGAGTGGTATTGATGTTGATATCTTTTGCTCTGATTTAGTAATTTAGTATCTTGGGTTAAATGTGTCTCCTGTAGGCAGATCAATCCTACGTCACTCCTTTCCAGGGTCTCTACCACAGCTGCTCTCTTAGCCGGTGTACCCAACCCCCGTACATTCCAGGAACCGATATTAATTACCCTAGTCTGCATAGGCTATCAAAAAAGGAAAGCAATAGAGGATGGAATCCCTATTGATGCCTAGAACAGAACACCAAGGAGAGAGGGGGAAAAGGGAGAGAAGGGGAAAGGGAGAAAAAAATAAATAAAAAATAAAAAAAAATAGAAAAAAAAAGGTAACAAAGAGGGAAAAAAAACGAAAAAGGGAAGAGAAACTTTTAACAAGAGGGAAAAACCCTTGTGGAAGAGAAAGGTAAATAGAAAATCCTTTGCCTATCTTAATATTTCCCACTATGTGATAAAATGTGAATCTTTCTTCTATATATTTGTTTATCAGTGTTTTTTTTTTTCCCCAAATTTTGCATCTTATCTTGATATGTCTATTTAAGTGAGAGAATGTGAAACTTTCCTCTAAGTATTTATCTATAAGTGTTTTTTGCTTGCCGCTTACTTTCATATGTGTTACATGTTTTTTCCAATTTTTACATCGATGACCCCACCTCCCCCCTCCCCCCATGTACCATTCTAGGTTATCCCCAGAGGCTTTTTTTGTGACCCTTACCAAACATCCCATACCTTTCCCCCTCCCCTCTCCCTCCCCCTCTCTTGTATACAAACCCACTCCCACCCTCCGCCCTCCTCCCTCCCCTACCCTACACACATCAAAAACTATATTTTTATCCTTACCCCAATCAGTCATATCCTCCCTTTCGTGCTATGTGACTCTCACCACCCTCCACTCCATATATATATACACATTAAGTTTCTCTGAAACACACATCTCTAAGAACACATCCCTTCCCATCCCTCTATGTTTATTCCCTTTCCCTTAACCTTGTTATCCCCTCGTTTTGATTATTAGTTGGTCTTTTCTATCTTCCAGCCATGTTGTCACACTTGCAGGGGAGTCAAAAAAAAAGGTCTCTCCCAGAGCTACCACACGTAGCCGAGCTGGGTACAATAATGCATAACTAACATCAAATTTCTGGAGTCTACGTTTAACCTCTATAAAACCTGCTCTACGCCTCTGCAAATCGGGTGAAAAATCAGGGTATAGTGAAACTTTAACTCCATTAAAAAAAATGTTCCCCATCTCTCTAGCCCTGCGGAGAAGCGTCACTTTATCTTTGAAGTTCAAAAATTTCATTAACATAGATCTAGGGTGCCCTCCTTGGGGTGGAGGTCTGGACGGGACTCTATGCGCCCTTTCAACCGAAAATTGTTGTGAGAATGTCTCTCTTCCAAATACTTCAATGAGCCATTTTTCCATGAATACGATCGGATCAGATCCTTCGCTCTTTTCTGGTAAACCTACCAGCCTCACATTATCCCTTCGGAGTCTGTTTTCTAATTCATCCAGTTTTCCTGCAAATTTATCCGACTGCTCTTTTAGACTTTTAACCTCTTGATTTAATGGATACATGTCATCCTCGATTTGGCTAATTCTCCCTTCAGTTGCTGTTATTCTGTCAGCCGTCTTTTCAAGCTCCTGGCGCATCAGGGACAGTTCATCTTTAATTTCTTTCATTTGGCTACATAATTCCCCTAGGGACTGTTTGCATATATTAACTGCCACCAATACGTCCTTTAATGTCGGCCCCCCTTCTTCTGTTGATACTTGAACCGACGCCAGTTCTAATTTTCCAGGGGCTCCCAGATTTTTGTTGGTTGAGTTCTTTACCCCGCTTGGGGCTGCTACTAGGTTACTTAATTGTCCTTGGCTCTTTCTATCGGTTGGCATTTTAACTTGGGCTTGCTGTCCCCCTTTAGTGGGGGTGTGATCTGTATTGTGAGCGTATTTTTCCAGCTTTGCTGCAGCTGATGCCCCATTTGCTATTGTAGATTGAACCCCTTTTTCCTTGTCCTTATCTTTAGCTGATCTTAGTGATTGTGTCCCAACGTTTTCCTGGTTGGTCTGCTCATCTATTCTTCTCCTGGCTGACATATTGTCACCTTACACTTGTATTTTGCAGAGTGGTTGAAATAAGGGCCCGCCCAGCTGTTTAGCAAAGATTTAGCAAAGATTTGCACCGTCTGCGATTTTGCAGGTAGGGATCTTTTTAAATTGCATTTATACATAAAAGCCGTCCTGAGCTTGCCTTTAAAAGAAGGCAAATAGCTAATGCTAATAGCATATACTTGTCACACACAGCCTGTGTTTTTGGCGGTAAGATGGTCCTCAGATTGTCATTTAGGAAAAAAAAGAGCACAGCACATATATATCGCACAGCACGGTTTGTATTCTGGGCAAAACAACAGTCTTCAATTTTTAGGAGAAGGGCTCAGCATATATGCACCCCCCTGTAGTGCTTAGAAAAGGAGAAAAAAAAAAAAAAAAAAAAAGAAAAATAGGGGGGGGGAAAACAGTCCTTATCCTCTAACGGTGTTGCCCGGCATAGCTGCACAGCATGACATATATATTTTTTTTTTTTTTTTTTAGCAATAAGGATAGTCCTCAAAGAACCGGGGATGTATAGACAGCTCACGATTATGTTCTATAGTGAGGTTTCCTTTAGAAAGATGCTGAGTTTATAAAGAAGTATAAAGGAATAATAAAGGAAAAAGGGAGACAGGTGACGCTCCTCTGCTTGCAGCCAAAAAAAAAAAAAAGGGATAAACCAGCACAGATGCCTAGCCTGGCACACAGCTTATATTTTCCCTTGCAAAATAGCAGTCCTCAATTTACCATTAAGGAGAGTTCAGATATGTATGCATAGCGCCCATAGAAACAGTCTTTCACTTGTGTTGTAAAAATAAACAAGTACCTATGCACCGCTCCTATTATATTTTCCTCTCACCTTCACCTTCTCTGTAGATTTTGGGGGGGTCTTCAAAGGCAGAGGTTTTTCCAAAGACATCCAGAAAGAAAGCCCCCTAGTCTCCTTAGGGCTTTTCTCCCCTCCTCCAGTGTCCTGTTCTTCGGTCGGCCGCACCGGCCGCACCAGCTGTTTCAAGAAGCCGGTCTATCCGTTTGAATCTCCCGCCGCTCTTCCTCCCTTCAACACGGGCGGCGAGCAGGAGACAGCGCGTGACGTCACCCCCGGCTTGGCTCTCGGGCTCGGCTGTCTCTGCTACTGCAGTGCTGCGCCAGGCAGCCCAGGCTCGGGCTGATCTCGGAAGGCTCTCCGGGAGTCCAGGACCACACACAGAGGGCTAGAAGGTTAGTAGGGGTGGGAGCAGACGGGCCTCATGGAAGCATACTCCAATGTTTGATCGTTTGATCGATCGGGTGTCGGGTGGAGGGTGGAGGAGCTCACACAGACGCTCGCACACTCCTCACTCACCACTCCTCATTTTGGTCACGCCCCACCCAAAAGGTATTTTTTTATATTGAAAGGAACCCCCTACGGGGTCATAAATGCAGACTTCTCTTTGGCGCTACAAGTCAGGGGTATTTGCCAATAACCTTTTGCCAAGTCCAAAGTGGTCAGTTAGCGGGCCTTGCCAAGGTGGTCTATAAGTTTGTCTACCCTGGGTATTGGGTACGTGTCAAACTTTGTCACTGCATTAAGCTTTCTGAAGTCGTTACAGAACCTCCAAGTGCCATTTGGTTTTGGGACTAACACGATGGGACTAGACCAGTCACTATTGGATTCCTTCATCACTGATGTCCTTTCTTTTAGATTTGGGCATGCAGTATGGTTTGAGCTTGACACGGACTTCAGGTTCAGTAACAATCTCATGCTGAACCGTTGAAGTTGTACCAAGTAACTGAAAATTTTACTCTATTCCGTTACCATGAACTCTCTAGCTTCCTGTTTTTGGGAATAAGACAGGGTGTCTGGAATCATGTCCTCAGGGACCAGAGGGGACTCAGTACCCCTATGCTTTTAAGGGATGGACCTTGCAGTCAATGCCATCCTATCCTTCCAGGGTTTTAACACGTTTATATGGTATATCTGTATCTTCTTTCCAAAATATGGTAATTTTTAGGATGTTTCTCCTGTCCTGGTACTTCAGTGTCTCAAGGAATGTGATAGGTACACCTTGGATTTCAACCCTTCTATGCAGATAGGCTGTGAAAAAGTGTCATACATGTAGTATCTCTATACATATGACGAGTAGCAGAATGTGCTTTTGAGGGTCAGTATGCCAAAACTATATCATATACAGCCATGGCCAAAGGTTTTGAGAATAACACAAATATTAATTTTCACAAAGTCTGCTGCTTCAGTGTTTTTAGATCTTTTTGGCAGATGTTACTATGGTATACTGAAGTATAATTACAAGCATGTCATATGTGTCCAAGGCTTTTATTGTCAATTACATTAAGTTTATGCAAAGAGTCAATATTTGCAGTGTTGACCCTTCTTTTTCAAGACCTCTGCAATTCACCCTGGCATGCTGTTGATCCATTTCTGGGCCACATCCTTACTGATGGACTATTCATATCCATTGTACAGGACGCCAAGGTTGGGTCCTGGACGGGTGCTATATAGCACCAGTATTTGGGCTGTGGTCCCTTTAAAGGAGTCGCAGCGTTGCTCAGGGGGTCACCCAAAATGGGTGAGGGGTTCCGGGAGTAGCCGAGCAGGAGAGGACTGACTCGCAGTCCTCTCTAAGTTAATAATAGTTATTTGGGACCCGGAATTTGGGAGGCTCTGAAGAGATATTCGGGTGGGAAAAGAGCCTCCCTCCCTGACCACAATGATTCAGCGCACAGGGGGTTAAGGGCCTCCAGGAAGACAGCTCATAAAACAGGAAGTAGGGAAGAGTTGTTGGTGTGAGGAGGAGTAGGTGATTACACCTATTAGCTGAGCTGTGTGGATGTCTGGAGGCTGCTAAAGAACCTGCTGCAAAAACTGTATGTGTTTTCCTTAACTTTTTTTTTGTGCTGAAGATAAGCTGTTTTTTTTGTTATGCTGAAGATAAGCGGACTTTGTTTTTGTACTTTACCTGTGCGCTGAAGAAAGCCTTATTTTGATTTTTCTTTCAAATAAATGTCTTTTATTTTACAACTGACGGTTTATGCACTTAATCCCGTGGAGCTATTGTCCCCAAAGTTCACAACTGGTGTCTTGGATGCTGGCAAAAGTGCATTTGCAGCCGCAAAAACCGTTTAAAACTAAACTGACATTTAAAGAGACAGTGTACAAATGGCATGTCGTGGGTGAAGTCAGCTCAGACGCTGCAAACAGCAGGTAAAGGCATGGAGGAGGTCATCAGGGCTTTGGCGCAAGCCACCGTGACCCAGCAGCAAGCTTCAGCAGATGCAAACCGTCGCCATGAGGAAGCGATGGCTCAGCAGCAGCAGGCCCTGGCACAGGCTATAGCTGCACAGCAGGAAAACACACGGTTGCTAGCCGCCCAGTTTACTGCTCAGCAGGAGTCCACTCAAACACAGGTGACTGCCTTACAGGAGGCAGTGCAGCGGCTGGCTCAGGGACGAGAACAATCGGTCGTTGCCGTTGGCAACCAAGTGTCTGTGAGAGCCAGCCATTTCTTACAAAAACTGACACCCAGCGATGACGTAGAGGCCTTTCTCACCACCTTTGAGAGGATAGCGGAGAGAGAGGGGTGGCCCCGTGACCAATGGGCCGGCATTATCTCTCCTTTTCTCACCGGTGACCCGCAAAAGGCCTACTTTGACCTCCCAACTGAACATATCAGCAACTATGAGCTTCTGAAGACAGAGATCCTGGCCCGCCTAGGAGTGACCATGGCTGTCCGGGCTCAGAGGGTGCATCGCTGGCGGTACAAACAAGACCGACCACCCAGGTCCCAAATGCATGAACTGATACAGCTGGTTAAAAAATGGCTGCAGCCAGAAAAACTGTCAGGCCCACAAATGGTGGAACGGGTGGTGATGGACTGGTACCTGCGGTCCCTGCCAGATGACCTACAGCGCTGGGTAAGCCATGGAGACCCTGCAACCGCTGACCAGCTGGTTGAGTTGGTTGAAAGGTACACCGTAGTGGAGGACCTGCTTGGGCCTGCCAAACGTCGGGAACCCACACCAAGGGCAACAAGACCGGCCACAGCACCTAGGAGAGAAGCCCTGCTAGACATTGGAACCCGCAACCCTGCACCATCTTCTGCAGAACCTCGAAGGTTGGTTCCTGTCCCTAGGATGGGAGGCCTACAGTGTTGGCGATGTCGGTCCTGGGGGCATACCCGGGCACAATGCCCACTTCAGGAGGAGCCGATGTATTGCGGGACTGGTCGGAGAAGCTCCTTCTATGTGCAAAGAGCGTGTACCACTCATCTTGATCTGGCTGAAGGACGGTTCGAGTGTGAAGTGTGGGTGAACCACCTTCCTGCCAGGGCCCTACTAGACTCCGGGAGCATGGTAACACTGGTACATGCCAGGGTGATTGGGAGACTTGGCCCCGTAAATAAAACTCTGCGCGTAGTGTGTATCCATGGGGATACCAGGGAGTACCCCCTGGTTCCTGTGACGGTTTCTTATGGACGTACCTCAGTGACACAGGAGGTTGGGGTAGTACATAGTTTAATCCATGATATTATAGTGGGGCGGGACTGTCCGCTATTCCTCGAACTGTGGAACCAGGCACAGATGGGGCTGCCAGGAGAACTGGGGACACTGGGCCTGGAAGAGATGGAGTCTGAGGGGTCTAGGTCTGAAACCCCCACAACACACCCCTCTAAAACAGAGATACCTGTCACTAATAAGGATATTGCAGAGAATGTTAATTTGAATGACAATGTTTCTGTTTCAGGCCTCAATACCGAGTTGACTTCTGAGGGGGGGGAAGCCTTCCCATTACAGGTTATGCTGGGGGAGGATGATGAGGAGCTCTCCCCGTTGCAGTTCCCAGTTGAGGAGGGTGAAGGGGAAACATCCTCAAGGTCAGTGCATCCAGACCTGGACGTACCCAGGGGTGCGTTTGGCACCGCCCAGTTGCAGGATCCTACCTTGGTCAATGCTCGAGAGCAGGTTTCTGTTGTTGATGGGGTACCACAAATACCAGGGGCAGATCAAAGGTTTCCTCATCTTGCATTAAAGGGGGATTTGATTTATCGAGTGGCTGAAAGCCGAGAGGAAACTGTAGAGCAGTTACTGGTTCCCCAACCATATAGGCGGATGCTACTTGACCTAGCCCACAATGACGCACTGGGAGGACACTTGGGGCAGAGAAAACGGAGGCCAGGATAACCGACCAGTTTTACTGGCCAGGGGTGAAGGCCGAGGTTAAAAGATATTGTGCATCTTGTCCCATTTGCCAGTTAACTGCCCCAGGGCCACACTATAGAAGCCCTCTGGTACCCTTGCCGATTATTGAGGTTCCGTTTGAGCGGATCGCCATGGATCTCGTGGGACCCCTGGTAAAGTCGGCAAGGGGGCACCAATATATATATTAGTCATCCTAGACTACGCAACCAGGTATCCAGAAGCAGTTCCTTTGAGGAAAGCCTCCTCTAAGGCCATTGCCAAGGAGTTATTCCAAATGTTTTCACGAACTGGATTCCCCAGGGAGATACTTACGGACCAGGGCACCCCTTTTATGTCAAAGGTGATGGCGGACTTGTGCAGACTATTTCAGATCAAGCAGTTGCGGACGTCCGTCTATCACCCGCAGACCGATGGCCTAGTTGAGAGGTTTAATAAAACTCTAAAGTCCATGTTAAAAAGAGTGGTCCAGAAAGACGGGAAGGATTGGATATGTTACTCCCTGCCCTCTTGTTTGCCATCCGGGAGGTTCCACAAGCGTCCACGGGCTTCTCACCGTTTGAGTTAGTGTATGGACGAAGGCCCCGGGGGTTGCTTGACCTAGTCAAAGAAACATGGGAAAGTGAATCCTCACCACACAAGACCGTGGTAGAGCATATCTCTCAAATGCGAGAGAGGGTGGCTAAGGTGATGCCGCTGGTGAGGAGCACATGCAGAAGGCTCAGGATGCCCAAAGAAGGGTGTATAACAGATCGGCTAAAATTAGACAGTTTCAAGTAGGAGACCGGGTGGCTGTCCTAATACCCACAGTGGAGAGCAAGTTCTTGGCCAGGTGGCAAGGCCCGTTTGAGGTAATAGAAAAAGTGGGTGAGGTGAACTACAAGGTACACCAGCCAGGGAAAAGAAAACCATACCAGATCTATCACGTAAATCTGTTGAAACCCTGGAGAGACAGAGAACAGGTATCCGCTGTGGTAGAGGTACAGTCAGGGGACCATGCAGGAATCGACCTGGTGCAGGTGGCTGCTACCCTAACTAGGCCCCAAACCCAGCAAGCAAAAGAGTTTCTGCAAAGAAATAGGGACATGCTTTCAGGGTTGCCGGGTCTCACCAACGTCATCGAGCATGACATTGTGACGGAACCCTGTATAAAAATCCGGTTAAGGCCTTACCGTATCCCAGAAGCCCATAGAGTGGCAGTGTCTGAAGAGGTCAAGAGAATGCTCGAGCTTGGAGTCATTGAAGAGTCACAGAGCGAGTGGTCGAGTCCAATCGTGTTGGTACCCAAACCCAACGGCACCCTCCGCTTCTGCAACGACTTCAGAAAACTTAATGAAATCTCCAAGTTTGATGCTTATCCAATGCCACGGGTAGATGAGCTAATTGAGAGGTTAGGTCCAGCCAGGTATATAACCACGCTAGACCTCACAAAAGGGTATTGGCAGATTCCCCTGACCAAGAAAGCCAGGGAGAAAACAGCTTTCTCTACCCCGGAAGGCCACTTCCAGTACAAAAGAATGCCATTTGGTCTACACTCTGCCCCCGCTACATTCCAAAGGGCCATGGACAAAACTTTGCGTCCACATCAACGGTATACTTCGGTTTACCTAGATGACATAGTCATTTTTAGCACTGATTGGGAGTCCCATCTTCCCCGAGTTCAGGCAGTCGTAGACTCCTTGAGAAGAGCAGGATTCACCATCAATCCGGAGAAGTGCGCGATTGGAGTAGAGGAAGCCAAGTACCTAGGGTACATTGTGGTAGAGGACTGGTGAAGCCCCAAATGAGTAAGGTAGAAGCCATACAGAACTGGCCCCGCCCCCTATCCAAGAAGCAGGTCAGAGCGTTTTTGGGCATAGTTGGCTACTACCGGAGGTTTGTCCCCAACTTTGCCACCATTGCTGCACCATTGACGGACTTGACCAAAGGCAGAAAGTCAGTGATGGTACAGTGGAATGACGATGCCGAAAAAGCTTTCCAGAAGCTTAAGACGGCATTGTGCCGGGATCCGGTGCTTGTGGCTCCAGAATTTTCTAAGGATTTTGTAGTACAGACAGATGCTTCAAGTGAAGGCTAGGAGCAGTCCTGTCTCAAGTGATCAATGGGAAGAGCACCCCATAGTTTTTCTAAGTAGGAAGCTGACGGCAGCGGAGAAAAACTATGCGGTGGTGGAGCGGGAGTGTCTTGCCATCAAGTGGGCTTTAGACTCTTTACGCTATTTCCTCCTAGGTAGAAGGTTCCGCCTAGTGTCCGACCATGCCCCACTGACCTGGATGAGACAAAACAAAAACACCAATGCCAGGGTGACAAGGTGGTTCCTTTCTCTCCAGGAGTACAATTT